>JAMKCF010000006.1:20821847-20844677 GCA_023634235.1 Pisaster brevispinus | reverse complement strand
AATCATACAGCGGGCCCAGTACTGCTGATAAATTGAGGTTTGTTGCTTCTAGGGCTTAGTCGGAGCTTTGTATCTAAAGATGCTACTTTTTTAGCAGTTATTTAATTCCCTTGCTGTTTTCAGTTCATCAAAATGGCTCATTCCTCGCGTTCTGGGGTCATCTTAAATCTCAAAACAAACTGAGGGTTTTGGAGTCTCTTGTCGATTGGATTTGTTGTCCTCCTTGCGTCGAACGAAGGAAAGGTCACCCGAGAGAAAGGTCGAACTTGAGAGAGAAAATGCCACCCGCTATCCTTTACACAGGCGTGCATTTAGAATGTTGATCTTAGTACGGCGAGCCTGGTGATGTAGAGTCGTGTACCACTGCGTGGGTATAATGTTTGAAGACATTCGCTTTTCTGTACTTGTTTTCGATGATGACTTTTTCCCCGGATGCTTTCTAACACTCTGAAAATAGTCCCTTACCCTAGTGCACTGTCAGCGTAAACCAGGCAGCTTCCTGAGCTGTTTCTCTACTCGTCCATGTCCAGTCTTGGCGCTCTTGCCACTCTCTCAATCCCAGCCCTCCCCCTCTCTCTCTCTCTCTCTCTCTCTCTCTCTCTCTCTCTCTCTCTCTCTCTCTCTCTCTCTCTCTCTCTCTCTCTCTCTCTCTCTCTCTCTCTCTCCTCTCTCTCCTCTCTCTCTTCTCTCTCTCTCTCTCTCTCTCTCTCTCTCTCTCTCTCTCTCTCTCTCTCTATCTCTCTCTCCTCTCTCTCCTCTCATCTCTCTCTCTCTCTCTCCTCTCTATCTGTCTCTCTGCAATACATGTCTTAATTTTATACCCACTTGAAATTAAGTGTTCGACGAGAAACTAATGTGGAAACAGATTTCTACTCTGCGTATGGATGTAACTGTCATACACTGTTATTTGGCTTTTATACACACAGTGAAAACTTCCTGCTCCGTGCGTAAGTAACACGTGAAAGAAAATATAAATCTCTGAAACCAAGAATGTGGGTCAGACCACTGAAGATGCCCATTGATCCCGGCCTAGTTCCCTGTATTCTCACTCAGACTATAAAATGCCCTCTAACCCAGTTCCTAGATCAGACTGACCCTACAAATTAGACTGGCACCTGCACAGACTTCATTACTTTTCTAAAACTAGTCCGCTCTTTCAGAGTGAATTCTCCCGTGGCATTTTATTCTTTATATATAGACTCTTACTATATATACCTCTCTGCTAATTTTAAGAGGGACTTTTTTATTTGGTCACATACACCTATTCACCCTGTGGATTTCTGTCAAGTTGGCCGGTGAGCCCGTCCTGACAAGCTTCCTTCAAGTTGCGCCTTGGTTCATCAAAAAAGAAGCTTGGAAAGTAATTACGTTTAATCGATGATCGCTCGGTGGCGACGATTGGGGGGTAGGGTTTTTCTTCCCTCTCCCTTGTTGCTGGCCTGAGGACAGTGGTGAAAATGCTCGTGAGTGGTGGCAGAAAGATCTTTCAAATTGACTGACCAGCCTCATCTACTTCAAATCGATGCCTTATCACAACTGTAGCAATGTCCTAACGGACATGCTCCATGTAGTGTGTTGTTGATCGTTGATACTTAAGGGCTAGTGTATGCGTTTTTGTATACTTTTTTTTTTTTTTTAAACATGTAATTTTTTTCCCAGACCAAAAGAATTCGTGCTGGCACAAAAACAACTAAACTGGCATCCATTTATGTTTCGGGGCATTGTAACTGAGAGGCATTTTTTCGTCGATACATGTAGATTATTTTATGTTGATGGCCTGACGTTCCGACCCTTTAGTAGAGTCTTCCTCGAAGGCTAAATTACTTTAGTATATTATTTTATCTCAAACACTATTTTTCAGAGTGTCACTTTTGGACAGAAAGTCGTATCATAACACATTAATCCTTCAACGGCGGTCGTGGCTAACTGTCACGGGTAATCTTGTCCTACTTGTGCAAGATGTAGAAATAGGCTCAGTCGTGGAGAATTGTCCTACTCGGTTTTCTACGATATCTCGGTGGAAATGGTCACACAGCTAGAGCAGGACTCCGACCATAGACTTCTTCCTTGTTTGTTAGGTGCTCGTAATGAATCTAAAGCTTACACTGTTTGGTGATCCTAAGACAACCCCTCACCCTTCTCTCTCCCACCGCCCCCGTCAATGCTCATGGAATGGGCTTGATGACGTCACGCCTTGTAGACTGCTGTTAGTTTATCCTCAATTTGTACACTTTCATAGTCTCAGATGCAGAACTCTCATACACGAAGCTTCAGAGAGGCAGGCTGTGCCGGTGAAGGGCACGCAAATCAAATCAAATTGGTCAATATAACCCCAACCCGGGGAATGTCATCAGGTAATGGAGTGCCTACATTCTCCCTAGCACAATTTTCTACATAATCATCCGAGCTTTGTACCAAAATATCCATCATGGGAATAAGATTGCGATTGGGGGGGCTTTATATATCAAGAAAATAAACAGATTTGCCCAGCTTCATCTCCGTGCGGGAGATGGGGGGGGGGGGCGGTTGCGATTGCGAACACAGGGGATATCAACTAATAATTCCGGTATGCTGTAGTCCCTTTTGCCTCGGTTAAGGTCCACGGTAAGCACGCGATGTCACGATTGTGCCACATCCGATCAGCATAAACCATGGGCCCTGAGGTGGTAGTGCGCCGAAAAAAGAGACTATCGTTTGAATAGCGATCGGGAAATTTACTGCCATTTCTGGTCATCCCACCTTCCTCCCAACCCGCATAGTTACGATAATTTATGCAAAAAATTAGCAATGCTGTTCACTTTGTTTAGTTATATAACATGTGTCGTTGATAGGCCTATCTGGAGGATTTTTTTTTTGTAAGGATACTCCGCGCATAAGAAAGCGTTTTTCTTGTCAACTTCACTTCTTATTGAATCAATTTGTGTTCTACCTCCCTGTGTTTAGCGTTACCCTACTTTTCTCTCCTTTTTTTTTCTTCAAAATGTGGTTATTGCCTCTAGTAGTTAAAGACGTCTCGCTCACCTACACCACTGCAATTATACACGCACATGGGTCAGTCAATTACACTAGTTTATCTGTTCAGAGACTGGTTTAGCAATTCGAAATTAGTTTGCCTTCAGAAAGATCAGTCCGGTAAAATATTTACATCTGTCAATGGGCTTGGCCAATTTTGTTTCATGTACTATGTATAGTTATCACGCACAGTAATACAGGCGTACATGTCGGCAGCTTTGTGCAGAGTTTATTGGCACTTTGGCGTAAACGTTTCATCTTTGATGTGGTCACATAAACGATAAACAATTTTGTTCCGGTGACGCCACTACTTGGAGCTAACTGGTTTCTTTTGAATTTAGGTTTGGAGAACAAGAAGAAAAAAAAAACAGTCATTTGTTCTCAATGATTTTCGTTACTGCGCAATGTGCGTGCATGGTTGCGTCTGCAATTTTCAGTAATGTGTTTCTTGTGTTTATGATTTGTCTTTGTTTAAAATGTAAACAAGCAAGTACAGACCGCAACGTACAAAGTGTTCGCATAGGGGCTTTAAAGTTGTATTCAGTTTTGTTGCACATTCCTTTTTTTTTTCCTTTTCTTTTTTCAATCGATAGAGTTTTTACGAAGGTGAAACAGGTTTAAAAGTCTCTTACCTCAAGTTAAAAAAGCTATTGTATTTGATACCCTTCCCGTGCAAAATTTGTTAACATCGAAAAACATCCAATGTCGTCACATTTTCAATGGCATGGGTCTGTAAAAAAAGTGTATAGGGAATGTTTGGTTAATTCATGAATTCCCATAATATTCCAGCAAAAACGGCTTTGAATTTGACCTTTTGACTGACTAAAAATTCCCGTGTCGAATGCACAGACCCGTTTATTGATAACTTCCAATGACGTCATGTTTCAAATTTCGATCTGATAGAGCATCAAATCAAATCAAATTTGACACGGTTTTAACGTGGTCTTAGAGATGTGTTTTTTCCACTTTCATGAAGGAACCTACATAGTGGAAAATGGTTGCACCGCAAAACAAATTTTGACTATCAGGGTCCCTTTTTAAAGAGGCAAGTCGCCATAATGGGCGCTCTGAGGCATAAAAACATCTTTTGTGAAAATAATATGGTTGGATAGCACAAGTATACCTCAAAATTGTGTGGTTTTCCTTTTACTTCCTGAACGAACACGGTCCGCCATTTTGTGGAACCAAACTTTTTTCTCCATAAAAATGGCAGACAGTGTAAGTTCAAAGAAAACCACACAAAGTCGAGGCATATTTGGGTGGATCATTATATTCTACTTTTAAAAACATCCTTCCAATCATATTCATTTCATAACAGACGCTTTTTATAGCCCAAAGCGCCCAATCTAAGGCAACGTGTCCATGACGTAATACTCAAATAGCATTATTGTGGTTTCAGCAAGTATTTTTTATTTGCCCGACCTGCGACTTTGTAGATCATCAAAAAACGTCACTCTTGACGTGGGATCCCATCACACACTCAGTTCAACCCCGATCTCCATTATGCAAAAACTGCGAATCGTGTGAAACGCTTAAGAATTGCCACGCCCCTTCCAATAAGTTTGCCTCTTGTTAATCCAATAAAATTACAATTTAGATGACGAAAAAACAACAAAGTGTAATCTTCCCGTATTGATTTTATCCCCAGGGTGCGAGGTCGAACCCTTGCATGATCGACCCCAGTCTGCTTACCCAGCGGCAACTCTTCCCGGATGTCTCTTTTTTTTATCCGGACTAAGGCATGGGTCACTCGCCGTGCTAAAAACAAACCACAACTTGTTGTATCGGTTACCGCGGCTCAACGCATACGCCATTTTTCCCAGGATATTTCGCAGCTCTGGGCGGCCCCGTATGGCATTAACATATATTAACGTATATCTCTTCACGGGTTGATTGGATTTAGCTTTGTCATCTTATTTTTGTGTTTTTTAGGGAGGCGAAGACATACGTCAAACAGCCGTGAGGATAATTTAGCCAGTGTGGAAAGAATGGGATGGGTTCCACGTGATGTAAATATGTTCACGGCGGTGGATACAATTTCTATGACCATTGCAGGCAATCCGAAGTCTATGATTCGTGGAAATCACATATTTACTATTAATCAAACCAACATCCACAGAAGGTAGCAAGGATCAAATCGATGCTAGAATCAGTCGCGTGACCACGCACGAATGTCAGAGAATAAACAAACAAGCAAGCTAGATATCATCAATCTATTCACCTATAATTAATCAAATTTTATAAAGTGAAACAACAGTCAAAGGTTAATTAATACCGATCAATTATGTTCACTAACAACCAAATACGACACACGTGAATACGGTTTTTAATCATTAAAGCTAGTGTTTTGTATTAAAACAAGTTTATAATAATATCTATGTTATAACAATTCCTCATTATCATTCAATTGACGAACAATATCAAGACATGTTATTCAACATAGATTTGGTATCTTGAAGAATATCGAAATATCTTATTTTGATAGGGCCTATTATACTTCTCAAGCATGACAGCACAGCAGTAAAAAAACAAAAACGTAAGTCGAGTATAAAAACGCAAGATACGGCACCGCAGGGAAGCTGACAGACCACGCTCTTATGGAGAATAAGATATCACAGAGTGACTTATTTAAACACTATTCACAGGATGAGAAGGGCTACGTTAAAAAAAATACACGGTCGTGTAGCATTCAGTGACATCGGACACGTGCGCTTCAAAGAACTACTTTTAATTTACCGGTCCTTAGACAGATTCTAACCCCATCGCACTTACGCTCTTCCCCCCTTAATGATTCAGCTTTAAAGTAACCCTGTCATCCATATCCCCAGCATTCTTCCTTTGACGGTCTTGTTTTAACTTCTTGTAGAAAAACAAAATCGGATATCGATCTTAAAGCTAGTAAATCATGCCGACGGAGTATTTGTCACCGCTGCAGTACCGGAAACTTACAAATCACCATCCTTGTCACGTTCCCTCTGTACAAAAAGCAATGCCAGATACCGATTCTCGTTAGACACACACGGGACCAGACTGAAATCGCTCCGAACTTCACTTTGGCTTAACTTCAACCTGAATCGAAGCAGACACTAGATTTCGACACTATTAAAAACGAACCTATAGCCATGCACCTGTTTGATTAGGTCATTCGGGGGTAAGACGAACATCTTCGCCCGCAAAGCCCCTAAATACTATCACACTTAGTCCTACCATCTTACCAATCGTTACAAGTAGGAAGTTCATGTAATTTCACGTACGCCATCTTACCATCGTTAGGAGTTGAAACCTGCGCTATAAATAATCCATAGCTGATCGATAGCGAGTGAATTTGAATCCGATCGATTGTTTACTCAACCGCGAAGAGGTTTTCGTGAAACTACACTCTTCCGACGTGGTAATTGATTATCGATAAAATAAAAACATGTGCGGAAAAGTTTACTTGAGGTGAAGTTGGAACTGGTCTCAATCGCAGTGAGATATATTTCCATCAATACATTTAGGGACAGAGATAAAGTGGATCGATCTTACTACTGACATCTTTAAAGAAAGTTGTGTACAGAACTTGTCTTAACTTATCTTGCATCCATCGTCCACGGACATTATAATTACGGGGCAGCAATTTTTACGTAGGTTTTTCGAATAATCATAATGGCGATATCTGTTTCGGTCGCGGGTTTTTAATCACACCAGATTTGTTTTCCCTGCAGAACCTTAAAAGCATTGGGAGTGTAAGACTTTATAACTAAATCAGTGAAGAGAAAGCCTGTTCGAGAAACAGAGAGATTGACATGTACGTTGGACGCTGAAGTCCCATTTAGCTTCGGCCATGTAGAATATGTTGGGGGTCGTGCTTTTTGATGATGCAAGCCTGAAATTTTTGCACACAGTCAGACAATGCCGTGAGAAAGATACTTGGTCATACCAGGTCCATCGCAGATTTGTCCTTTTAAAACATATATTGGTGGAATAACAAGCACATTTTTAAAATGGGTGCCATTGCTTTTTAATTTACCTATGGTTTTTAAAGGCAGGGTATATTACTTTTGGTAATTATTGTCAAAGACCAGTACCCTCACTTGTACCGGTATCCTAACTTAAGTATAAAATAACGAACCTGTAAAAAAATTGGTCTCAATAGTTGGTCATCGAAGTTGCAAGAAAATAATTGGGGGGGGGGGAATTACCCTTGTTACCTAGAACTGTGTGCTTTTTAGATGCCGGAGAAAGGCTTCAGTCTCAGGTTCACATTTTGGTGACAAATTACCTCTTTCTCTAAAACTACATTACTGATCAAAGGAGTGTCGTTTCTAACAGTGTTTTATAATATCAATAGCTCTCCAGTGCTCTTTACCAAGGAAATTGTTTACCCTCCCTTTGAACAGACAAATCTGCGATGTCCCGGATAGCCAACAATCTTTCACCTGACAGTATACTGTCACTGTGTGGCAGTACCATAGCATCAAAAGCATCACCCCCATCACCTCCCTGCCGTACTAACCAAACAAATTGTGATGGGTTTCTCTTTAAGCCGACCGTACCAAACTGTAGGCCCACTTCACAAAATGTTACCTCTTCGCCAGTACATCTCTTAACATTAAAAATAGAAATATAGGCCTGTAACAAATTGATGCATTTAACGGTGTTTCACTTAAAAATTACCCTTGCTTCGAGCAGCAGACTAAAAACCAGGATGGTCTGTAATCTTATAGGCCTACATAAAATTGTCGTTATCGTGATATATGGTCGTGCTGTGCCATTACATCTGTTAATATTCTCACTCGTATTATTACCCAGTTCTTTATCATCATTGTGAATACGCATATTGAAGAGGGCTGTTCGTGGATCAATGTTCTAGATTTAAATAGGGTTATGTAAGGGTTAAGGATGGATTTAGGGTACGGTAGTTCTAGTTTATCGCGTTGGGATTCGGACTCCTGATCCCATTTTTGTTTTCAAGTAGGTCGACTCGAGCCAAGGTTGGAGCTGTGGAGACAGTTATAAAAATCAGGGATACACAACAGTTGGGCTAGGAGACCAATTCATGTTGTTTGAATTTGTGTGTGTTTGCTTGGGGACTTTTTTTTCACTCGGTGTCAACAATCATCAGTGGCGAGCGTGCCCCGATGATGTTCATGTCCCCCGGAGCACCACACCTAATTTGAAATCTGGAAATTTGAGATTAAAATTTAACAGAATGTTACAAAAGCTTCTAGTAATTTCAATTTTTTATATCATTATATTTACCCGCAGACAATGTGTTTGTTTAACCTCCACGTGTCAGATTTTCTTATACATAATAGAAAGTGGCATAACAAGAGCGCTGAATGGCGGTTTGTTTACAAAAACAAAATGCAGACAGAAATTACAGCTTCAATTGGCCAGAAGCGCCCGCTATAGAGAGAAATGGTGCACCCCTAGTGAACTTCCCCGCCCCCTAAAATTTCACCCTGGCTGTGTCGCTGACATTCAGTCAAAGCTGAAAATTTCACCCTGGTTGTGTCGCTGACATTCAGTCAAAGCTGAAAATTTCACCCTGGCTGTGTCGCTGACATTCAGTCAAAGCTGAAAAATTCACCCTGGCTGTGTCGCTGACATTCAGTCAAAGCTGAAAATTTCACCCTGGCTGTGTCGCTGACATTCAGTCAAAGCTGAAAATACGAAAAGACGGGCAATTATAGTTTCATTTGTTTTGACAAATGAAACACAGTAAACTCAAGGGATCGGGTTTGCTTTGATGAAACTGAGGCTGTATCCGAATTGACGGCTACGGCTACGGCTACGGCTACGGCTACGACTAAGACTGTTGCTAAGGAACGTCCTATTCTTCAGCGCACGATGATGCGTCGATCCACCCGTAGCCGTAGCCGTAGCTCTAGCGGTAGCTGTAGCCGTAGCCGCCAATTCGGGCACGGCCTGCTGTGCGTGTGGTTTAAAGCTTTGCATAATGGCGATCAAGTAATTAGGTTTGCGGTAACACAATGTACATGAGAAAAAACCTATTTTTATGTGGACATATATAAACCAAAATTACTTATAATTCTGGGCAGACGTTTAATGAATTATTTTGTTTTGTCTTCGTCACGCATGTCTCTGGATAATCCTCTATTGTGTTGTAAGGTACAAACGCTGGGGATTATCCGCTAATCCCATCCGCATGAAAACAGGACCAAGGGCATTCAGAAAAAGAAAAATTATTACAAGAGCACGACGAAGAACTGTAATAATTATGTAAATGCACGGTGTGTAGAGTGAACACATAAATAGCGTACTGCATGAACAATGTGATAATGTCACACTACATTTAATATTGAAGAACCAGAACAGTCATCTCAATCCTAAAAGGTTGTCATTCCGTCGGGATACCCCCCCCTAAAAAAAAGGCACACCCCCCCCCCTAAAAAAAAAAGGCACAAGAGGCGTGCTTTACGAGATTTTGAGGGTGTGTTTTTTTCAGAGAAAGGGAGAAGACAAAAATCCATATGAAAGAAGAATTCCTCTCTGTATTTCACGATCGAAGACGGCGGCAAAACAGACTGAAATATTATCTCGTTGTTGTCAGGGAGGACGGGACAACTTTATGTCAGTCCACGTAGGTAAATGTCTCACATGAGCTAGACAGTTCTGACAATGAACGCGCGTGAGTGGGCAGACTTGTTCTCTTCTTGTTTGCCATATAGCTTGACATACAAAATTATTATTTTTCCCCAAGAGTTCTATACCGCTGTGAAAATGTTAGTAGGGGCCATCAAGTCTTGCTGTAGGCTGTACGAAATTTAAGATCTGAGGCATGGCGTGAATATGTATCGGTCTTTACCATTATTTATTTATCTTAATTGATAAGGTGTTTGAATGATAAATGAACCCTTTTCTTTAATTCAGAGCGCATTTTTGCGCTCATTTTATCTCGATCATGTACGTTAAATAACAATGACTTTATGTTTATTTTAAATATATTTAGTTTTGTTATGATTTAATGGCTACAAATTTTAAGTTTGTCTGTAAGACGTTTGTAATTTAAACTCTGGGAATGTTTAACAAGATTCCCATCGTTTTTACAAAAGTCAGATGATCCTGGCAGTTTTTTTGATTCCAAGAAAGAAAACGTAATTCATTCAAGGTTCGGAAGTTTTCCCAATACTGATTTTTATCTCGAGAGTAAGCTTACAAGATGGCAACACTTTTGATAATTATTTGTAAATGCTGCACATCATCCCACTTCCAGAAGATCAATCGGGTCATAGAACGAGACAATGACATTTAAACATTTCCCTTGTGGTTTATTACTTGATATTTAAAAAAAAAATAGATAATCATGTAACTCTGCTGTTACGTTTATCTTCACGTTAAAAAAAAATGCCCAACCAAAGCCACAACAGGTTTATGCCATTAGACATCGCTTGAAATGTTCTAATAAAAATGCAATCATCCGAGAAAACTCAGTGCCGAAATAATATCACGAAACTTCTACTGGAGACCCCCACCGATTGATGTCATTATTATAACTTCAGTGAATACCAAAGTTGATCTGCGTTATAAATATTTAAGTCGTGCCAAACCACTCAGGGATCTCCTTTGAACCATTATTCACAATATTTGTTTTCCTCGAATGATTACTGGTGAATCTTGTAGACAACAAAATGTCAGTCCAAAATAAACATGCACAAATTAGTTAGTGGCCTGACGTTTCGACCCTAGCAGGGTCTTTCCCGAATGTCGTTTCAACCCTAGCAGAGTCTTTCTCGAAGACCTTCGAGAAAGACTCTGCTATAGGGTCGAAACGTCAGGCCACTAACTAATTTTTGCATTTGTACCAGAGGTCAATTTGGTTGGTTAAGCAATTCTTAACAGCTAACTCTATTTTCGCAAAATAAAACTGTGCATAATGTTGCTAATCCGAAATTGCAGCGTGTTACAAATCCACAGCGGTTTCGTCGTAACTCCGTTATGTCGTGGTACTAAATCAATCCGGTTTAAAGAAGATTCTTGTTACGGATTGGTGTAAATCTGTGTGTCATCGTAAAAGCCTTGTTACGCCTTAATCCGTCACCACAGACAGAGAAATGTACGACTACTTATGCTACACATCAGCGGACTATTTACGTTGTAAAGACAAACTTAAACTGTGTGAGTTGTTGCAATTAACGTGATAAATGACCGAATTGCTGTGGCTCATTAGCGAAAAGAAAAATGGACTGAGAAAGATTTCGCTCATTAGTTTTTAAGACGGCCTTAAATATTTAGTGTTGGTGTTCGTCTGTGAAAGCTGTTTTGTAATCAACAGTTTTCATTCGGCTGCATACTATCGATAACCCATGCTCTAAAAGAAAGTTCCAGGTCAGACTCGACCCGGATTCCGGGTCCCGTTGGCACCAACCCAATTCTGAGTCAAAAATTGACAAAATCTGTTCCCGAATGACCCGGAAATGGGTCAAACAGACGCCGAATTCGAGTCAAAAGTAGATTTCTCAACCAGTTCCAGGGTCAACTTGACCCGGAAATGGGTCAAGCCCCCCCCCCCCCTGGGACCCGGAATCCGGATCAATTTTGACCCGGCAGTTTTTCACAGAGTCTAAGGTACTCGATAATACGTACAAGAACCCTGACTGATCGGGGACAAATCGAACATTTTGATCCGATTGGTTCTTCATACTTGACAACAACTTGGCTAAGCTTATTCTGTCATGTTCCCTGTGTGCTACACTATACTACAAGCGGTTCGTGTGTAAAAAAAATATTTAAAAAAAAAAAAAAAAAAAAAACAGGGGCCAGTCTACTTTTACCCTCTCAGCCTCGGTATTAATCATTTCGTCTTGGAGAAAACACAAACAAAAATGGTTTCGCTGTCGTTATCCGAGAAAGGTCTCTACAACGATTTCCATGGGGTTTATTGAAACTCAAATCATGTTTCCAAACAAATGCATCCTATTTAAAATCCAAATCCCCGTGCGGCTGGTTGTATCAAGCAAGCGATTAACAAAGAATGGTATATTCTTTTAATGCACGCATTCCGAATCGAAATTTGTTCTTGCCTGAAACGAGCTATACGCCAAGTGTGCAAATTCCGGGAGATAATTATCATAACAGAGTGATGACTGCTTTCGTTTTGGGAGACTCTACTCCACTAACATAATCTAAAGGCCGCTTGATACAAGTTTTTAATATTAACAGGGTTTGATTAATATCAATTGCGAACGTGGCCGACCGGGGATATCTGTTAAGGAAATATTTTTTTACGTTTGGGATCGAGTAGAACACATGTGCGTTTCGTCCACTGGAGTTGAACATTCCGAATTTCGTTGAGGTTTGAGTGGTGTGTCCGCCCAGATTAATATGCGCTGGGACCACACACTCGCATTGCTTTGACATTCCCATGGAAAAACCGCCTTGACTTATTATCGAAGTGAGGGAAATGAATTACAGAACAGACTTTAAAACCTACATGTGGCGTGTTCTAAAAAAAGATAAGAGAATAGTCGTAAACATTTAGTCGTGATCTAACAAAGTGGTACTATTATAAGAATGCGTGACTTTTCACAAGATGCGGCTCATTTTACGGATAATTCCATCCCCAAGCGGTTTAAATCATCTTGAGAAACCTTTGAAACCGTATTCATACCTTCCTTTAACCTAGTTTAGCCCGTCTGTAAATTCACTTTTGGTGAAGCGGGTGACGTGATACAGTAACTGTAACACGCATCCAATCAGCCTACGAAGGTTTTGAAGACATGCGCCTATAATTACATAAATGATATTCAAACAAGGATGTTGCGGTGGCAAATGTAGCCAGGCTGAATGTCGTAGGACGTGATTTCTCCCATGTTAAACACAATTAATTAAATTAATCCGTGACCTGCTTTTATGGTCGAGGGGAGACCGTTAACGCCGTCCAAATCGTTCGAAGGAGAACAAAAGAAAATCATAATAATTTTTTCAATATTATGCTCACGGATCCAAGAAGACCGTCACTGCATCTCAGCTCCCGCCTAAAAAAAAGACCGATCCTCTAGTGTGCAGCATCTCGTTGCTAAGTAGACTGTGACGTCAATAGCGTGTCATCTCCCTGTATGCGGTTGTGTGTGTGTGTGCGTGTGTATGTATGTGCAGCTAGCTAGCTCCCTACCCAGAAGCCTCTGCGATCGAGACCCAGGACTCTACTTCTTCTTGCACCTATCGTGCTTGCCATTCTCCAACCAGTTGGGGAGAGCGCGCGAGCCACGACGTGTGTTTAATGCCTCAGTGTTCATATTAACGCCGTCGGAACTGGACGCGTCGGTCGTCAAACTAGAGAAATTGGTTACGCTGTTCTAACGGAGACCATGGTTGAACATCAGATAGCCTGTTAAACAATCGGTGAGTAACACATAAACCTCTTTAATTAAATTCCAAAGATTCATGATTTGTCACAGTTGCTTTTGTTTCTCCCCCACCCCCCTCCCCTCCAATTTTATTTTTAAAGATTGAAAGAATTTCTGACGGATTTTTGTAGATACTTTTTCTTTCCGTGAACTTCTTAAAACGCGGTTGCAAACAATTCAATAACAAGCCGTTGGTCGTGTGGAAAGAGAAACTGCAATCAAATTTCCTTTAGGGATTTCTGCAATAATAAGCCACGTCAGAATCTCTTTGTTTGCCTCCTTTGTGTAAGATTATAGCACTCAGTCGTGCCCCGGCCTCTCCAGTTACCCGAAGTATTGAAAATATCAAATAACATGTGCCTCTATACACACACAAAATAATACATTCGCAAAATAACTGGATTGAAAAATATGATAATGCGACGCGAAGCCAATTCCTGTGTGGAACCGTTCAGATTACGAAATTAGTTACCAACTCATTTAAAATCTTCCGGCAAGAGATTTGACCCGATACAAAATAAGCCGTTACGTGGGTTTTTTTTTTTAAGAAATTAGCTCAGCCTGCCCACGTTGCAATTTAAATATCGTTCTTCTCTCATGAGGTAATTATCCTTCCCCAAAACGATCCTAGAAAAAGTAGACGGTCTGCGAGAATGTCATCTTGGTAAAAAGAAAATCGTTGCTCATTGATTTATTTAGAGCTACACTGCTGCTCTATATTTATACCGAAGTGGAGCCTATATATATATATATATATGGAGTTTGTATCCTCGGTCCGTCACACAGTCCCGTGGTCTATAATTCCGTCATTCGTCTGATTGTTCTACAACAACCAAAGTGTTCATGCTCAACCCTTTTTGAACCTTTAAGTTTCAAAAAACACTTCTTCTTACTCGGTTTTATGTGTGTTGTTGTTGTTTTGGGGCTTTTTATTTGCTCTATCTTTTTTACCTTGGCAAGGGCGGAAATTAATTAGCTGGGTAAATTAATCAGCCTGAATCTAAAGACGAATCTTGGTGGTGGTTAAGTCTTGTAAATTGGCACCAAAAACATTCTATGCCATGAAGTAATGATGTATTGGTGGGAATTAATGACACAATACCGTCAGCAAAGATTTTGATTTTGTATTTTTTTTTTCAACCGAGATGTCAGTTTTCTAGCCTCGGTTTGTGTTGACAGCAGGCACTGTTTTTCATTTTGTCTCCGTATAGTTGGGATGTACTCATATATCGCACAAAATAAAGTTCACTTTCATAAGTAACTCATTCTTGTAAAACATTATCTTTGAACGCGTGGGCCGAATACGTCTTCATATTTTCGTAGAAATTCGAGAATGCTGCAAATATTGGGTTCAAAAATATTACATGGTTTATATACAATTTGAAAAAGACACTTGCTACCGGCAGGTACCTGATTTCATTTTGGGAAGAAAATCATTTCGACCCCGCAGACAGCTACGTAAGCCATGACAGCCGGGTATTCCATTTTGGATTTTTACATTATCCCACAAAATGCTTGAGGGCTAGGTATGAATTGACTCTGTAGGTATGCCGGGTGCTGTTAGACTACAATGGGCTTACGGCCATTCTGAGCGGAGCGACGCAACAATGGCATTTGATGGAAGATCGCCTTTCAAACATCTCTAGCTTCCAAATAGAGACATAGCTTGGAACTATGACCCGTAGAAATTACATCGAAAGATACCCGCCATTTCGAGGAAATGGAGGATAGCTGTTACAGTATTCTTTTGTTTTCGTCTGATCAACATTTTGGGACGCAGGCTCGATCGTGGTTGCTCCACAATGTCCGGATGACAGCTGCTCGGGTTTAAGCATTGCAGAAGAAAGTGAAGCAAAAACACTATCAAAAAGCAGAAGAAGAAGAAGAAGAAGAATATAAATAATAAGAAGAAGAAGACAAAGAAGAAGAAGAATTACGCGCCGGTATCCGTAAAGCCTTAACGCATACGGCGCGGTATGAAACACTGAAACTGTGTCGTGCAGGTGTATTGGTTTCTTTTTATAGAATTTGAAGAGAAAAAATAAGATTTTAACGGCGTCACTGAGCTACATATACCGGTATATTTCATCAAAATGACCAACCAGTAAGAAAACAAGAATATAATTTCAAAACAAAAGCCATACAAGTAAAGGTGCGACTTGAAAAAGACAACAATATTTAATGCAACATTCCCCCAGATAAGGAGTACCAGGAAGTAAAATCCCGTCAAAATACCGCCGTGAGGATTTGTATAAATTTGATGGCATAAAAATGTGGAGTTAATCTTGCGTAAGTTAAGCGAATGGACGACCATGAAACGTCAAACCGGTAGCTTTGGATACATTTTAGCTTAAAACTAAACTTCCGGTAGGCCTACCGGTAGGTACTGAAAAATTAATGACTCGGAGAGACACCGTCTTGTGAGCCTAATCTTTTTTATTCATGGAAACAAAGTACCAGCATTTTTCGTGTATACAATAATATAATGTATGACCAGATGTGATCAGATCAGAGTCACCTACACCCGTCAGTTCTGTTTTGAGAGGAAAATATGATAACTCAATGATTTCTTTATATCATCATCACACAACAAGCAACCTATAAGTAATTAAAATCCAGCGGGAATTTAAACAGATATACCTCGCGCGGACGCAGTTTGCCCGTAATCTATTCTCAGCGATTGGGTTTCCTTAATTTTTAGTGCCCTTCCTCCGGTGTCCATTTGATAATTGGCCATTTGGTGAATGATATTGCAGCTGGTACTCGGAATTATGGTTTGCTTTGATTGCATTTTCTCAATTTGCTCAATTTTCATCCAGCGCGGCAGTAAACCAATGATGAGGTATTACTTTAGGGGGGGCCCATACTGGGCACCGAGATCTGACAACTCCGATCGAACACCGCCGCTGCGCCGAAGACAGACGTGTTCGCTATAGTGTTACTTTGCTTCACTTCAGCCTCACCGAGTAGCGACGATGAAAAAGCCTTCACATAAAAATTTAACAAAAAATTATATACACGGAAGTAATAGCGGAGTTGATATCATGTATCTTTTATACTTAAGTGTTTATTATTCCCAAGGATTTTGTGATTGATCCTTGCTAAAATAATGGTGTCAGTGTGCTCTTTGATTAGGAGAACACAAAAATAAATATATATAAAACACAATGTTTTGCTTTAGATAGTTTGTCTGATGTTGTTATAACTTACAAATTGTTCATCCAGGTCAAACAAACGAACAGCTGGAAAAAAAGATGATATAATGCCAAAGGTCAGATCATTTTTATCAATTTGAGTATCTCAGAAAGTGAACAACCGTGATGTGTAACAAATAGCAATTCTACCGGCATTGCTGGGGATTTCGCTATACCCTGCTAAAAGCACGGCGTAGAATCCTTTATGATCCTACATAAATAGTAGGCAAAAAATAGAACAATACGCTTGCTGGCTTTTTGTGACCTTCTTTTCAGAAACTCGCCTTATTGTGTCCTTTCCTGAGAATCTTTCGAATTAGTGAAGCGCGATTTGAACTATCGATCAATGGATTGCCTTACCTTTGACAATAACAATAACAGAAAACATCAGCTATCCAGCCCCATTGTGTTCAACATCTGAGATTCTAATAAAAGTATATTTCAGATTGGGGGAAATGCACTAAAAAGCTGCCTCGAAATACCAAACAAATAATAAAGAAGTGTAGCTGAATTGTGTTTGTTATCTCGCTGTAAAGTTCTTCAGGGTCTCTCCTTGCTTCGTTATACTTTCTTTGGCGATTCAGGTGCCTTCTATTTTAAAACTGTTTTGTTTCCCGTCCTGGAAATTAATTGTTTCCCTTGAAGAAAAGAAAACAACTTTACATTCTAAATGGAATATTCCGTATGTATTGACTGACATATATTTATGTTCTTTTTTATCTTAAAGGGAAGAATATCAGAAAATGATTTGTCATAATGTTCGTGCATTCTCGTGTTTTTTAAGTAAACCGTGTAATGTTTGTTTGTTTGTTTGTTGGGGTGTTGGGGTGTTTGTTTGTTTGTTAGTTTGTTTTTCTTCTTCTTCTTCTTCTTTTTCTTCATCTTCTTCTTCTTTGAAGGGGAACACAGTTGTGAATAATTATTCAAACATTTCTTTTAATAAATACTTATATTAAATTCTCCAGTCGAAGACCACATACTATAATACAGGCTTGTCTAAACATTGGAAAGACTTCTACGGTTCTTGTAAGAGCCAATTCCGAAAATTGTTCCTTAAAAAATAATATGTTTCTTGGATTCTGACCACAGTTCCTGTAAAAGAAACTTTCCGGTTCTTGGAAGAACCAAGCAAATGCAATTAACGGTTCCTGTAAAGAACTTTTCCGATTCTTGTGATAACCATTTCTGACAACGGTTCCTGTAAAGATTCTTTCCGATTCTTTGAAAAACCGACTCCGCAAACGATTCGTGTATTTCAAAGTTCTTGTAAGAACAAACTCTGATAACGGTTCCTGTAAAAGAACTTTAGGCCTATGCTTCTTGTAAGAACCAATTCCAATAATGGTTCCTGTAAAATAACTTTATGCTTCTTGAAAGAATTAGTTACATTAACGGCTCCTAAAAAGAACCTTTCAAATTCTTGTAAGAACCAATTCCGATAACGGTCCCTGTAAAAAGAAAAAAACTCCGATTTACAAACATGCCAGAACTCTGTATGTAGAAACCCACCATGCAAAGCTTAAACTTTTTCAACATTACAGGCGGTGTCTTCAAGTTTTATTTATGAGGTTTCGTGCCATTCCGGCTGCAGCGCGAAAACGTGCACGACGACTTGCGTATGCAGATTGTGTTTTAATTCAATGTATTCCACGGTAAGGAAATCAGCTACCTGTTGGAGAAATTAAAACCTGTTTTTGCAACTAGACCTTTCAGATTACCAGAATAAATTGTTACATTTCAATATAGGCAATAACTTTTATACAGTAATTTCAATGTTATTCAAACTGGGTGTGTTTTTTTTTACGCAGAATGTACTGTTTTTTTACTCTTCCACATCAGATCATCTTATGATGCTAAATTCCATAACAAGAGCACTAAAAATTGGCTTGTTAAAGAAAATTGCAGACTAACATTATAGTTTTTAATTATTCAGAAGTACCCCCCAAGAAAAGAATGGTGTGCCCCCAGCACTTTCCCCTTGTCTTGTCACTAAGTGGTAAGACACTCCGCTCTAAAGTTGCAACGGTCATGGGCTAGTAACCCACCTTTGTTATAAATGCTAATAGTGATGGGTTGAATTTACGGGATAAGATTTCCACTTGATTAAACATTTACAAAAAGGGTTTCATCCGATATGCATGGGTCACATTCAGTCTCCGAATGGGCGCATCGTTAATTCATGCATCGTTACTTATCCATCAAGGGCCATCCTAATGGCGGCTGCTCAGCTCGCACAAACTTTTTTCTCTCCAGTTCAACGGCGAACCGAGCCGTGCGCACTGCGTCTTGACGACCGGTCCACTGCGCATTTTTGGTCGTAGCTGATAAAATTGCGTAAGACCGATTGGCGCTAAAGCAACAAGGTCTGTGAAATTCGACTCTTATCATGTGGGAGTGGAATAGAAGAAAACCTATAGGCACCTTTGACAAAATCTCTCGGTGCATGGAAACTGCAATTTATGACAGTTATTATTGATTGAATTACCGCGAAACGTCAATTTTTTTTATTCAGTTATTGCTTGCAAACACCAAATATACACGGAACGAGATTTGTTATCCGCTGCGTGTTCACCTTCGGAAAATCTTTATCAAATTCAACATTACGACCGTTCCCACATTGATCACACGTGACTGATGGCCGATTCATATTTAGATCACTATGGCACATCACGTACATGTAACTTGACATTTTCTGCCATCATTGCAAAAAAAAGGGGAATTTCGACGGGAATCGATTTGATAAAGCGAGCACTTGTAGCAGTTGAATTTACTTCCTAAAATGGAAACTGCTGTCCCGAGAAACGTGACCTGGAGTCTCGATGCAGTTTGCCCCCTCTCCCCCCCCCCCCCCCGTAAGTTGAGAATCAGTGGTTACGCTAGGACTTGGGTCCGACTGTCCAGGGATGTATATACAGTGGCAGGCAGAGGGAAATGGCTCTCCCATCAAGACTTGGAAGGGTTGAAAATATACGTGCGTTCCGGTGTGTGTAACCGTAACCACCTAAAAAGCTCATTCAGTCGTCTACTTGAGAGGTCTGGCCCCCGAGTCTAGGTGTTTATGAAGAAGAGATGGAGAGAGGGGGGGAAGGAAATCAAAGTGCACCCGTGCTTGTAGTTAGCCTCCGGAATAAATTATTCAATTCATTTCACTCAATTCAGATTATCTTTTACTCAATTGATTGCCGTTCTCGCGTTGCGCCCCTTAAGATATAACTACATTATTGGGTTGAATCATCTGGTTTCGAAATTCATTTCATAAAAATAAAGTGAGTGTTGAAAGTTTTCCGGAATATTTTTTTCCCCACTTGAAGCTCGTGACTTCAGTTCTGGCTGGAAACGTGAAAATTAAGATTTTCTATCTGCAAAGTAATAACACAAAATCCAACCCTGTGTATATTTATACAGCAATTCGTTTAAAAATTATCACGACACTCTCTTAAAACTTGACGCTCCAGATATAAACAAACAAAAGGAACAATTATTGGATTCGTTATATAATTCAACTTAATCAACATAATATACAAACAAAATAATAATTCAGAATTGGTAATTTTGATAGCACTGAAACACCACCCGTTGAACTATTCAATTATTGCTAACAAAGCATAAATACATAACTGTATCAGAAGTAATAAATCTAGGTTTTTTATAAACAGAAAACAAAATTCTGCTCAGTAACTTATTATGGAATGAATTAATGAAAAATAATAATGCTGGGCTTGTCACACAATGCAAATGGGGCAACCTTTTCAATTACAGTTAATTGTTTACCTATTGTTTACTCTGGTAATGGTTCAACCGTATCATCCATCTAAGGTAGGAAATGATTGATCATTCTATTCATAAATTTTACCAGCCGGTCTTTGTTTGTGTGTACGTGTGTCCACATTTACACTAAGGTTTTTTTTTACTGGGGGGGGGGGGGTGGGGTGGAGGTCCTCCGCTGATCTGCCAATAAACAGGAAAACATAGGAAATCCTCATTTGACACCGAACGGAAAAAGTGTGCGTTCTCGCTTCTGCAATCATACCGAGAAATTTGAACAAAAGGGAGAACATGTTCTTTGTTGATGTCACAATTGCAACATAAACGTCTTCCTACCTCAAGTCACACACAACAAAGTAAACAATATGACGTCATCGGTTGACAGCCAAAGAGCATTTGGAGTATTTCACCAACATCATAACAGGAAAACATGTAATGCGTCGAAACGTGCTCGGTTTTTTGTTTTGCGGACGGGGGGGGGGTTGAGGGGGCTCTGAAAACCAAAAAAACAAAAAACTTGACAGATATACATCAAGTTTTCAAATTAAATGCGGACACATTTTGATCTTTACTTCTTATCAATTGTGATGTTGTCTTATAAAAGGTCACTAGCAGGAGGCTGATGGAAATGTCATTGAAACCTTGAATCTCGTTAATCCAGAAACATTTTGCCAAACAAAAATTGTCTAGACGTCGTTAATTGTAAAGAACCATTAAAAAAACATTCTTTCCAAACTGATAGCTTGTTGATTGCATGTCAAAATAATGCTGTGAACTGCTCCATTCTGGTTTAATTGGGTTTTTTGTTGTTGTTTTTTTAAGTGATAAACAGTCTGAACCAGATGAAAATTATCTGCGTCCAGAAACATGTACGTGTTATATTCCACCACTTGCATTTTCATCTCTGCGGACTCGGTTCGACTCCCTCCAGGACCCAATCCGGAGTCCAGAATCGTCATGTCCTGTTGTTTTAATCCCTACCTGATTACGTGGGGTTTTCCCTGGAAACTTTGACTTAGCGTATCCCTCCCACACCAACGGTAACTGACAAATACTTTATCCTCTGCGTTCTGCATCGATTCCTGGTGGCTTTAGACGAGCTTAAGGCTGTCTTGTTTCTTTTTTTCCTTTATTACATGTATTCCGAATTGCTTTGTCCATAGGGAATTTCGAGCTGGTGACATTTTGGTCGTCAAGTTTACGGGGTGTTTTTGTTCACTTGTCAACGCATCCCTTGTAGACCCTTATTACGGTCAGTTGTAAACCACTTATAGTTATTTCTGCAAACGTAAACTGATTTTATTCTAGTAAACGTAGCTGGAGCGAGTACTGCCAGTATTTATCTCTGTATTATTCTGTACTACTCTCACAAATCGTATGTACGTAGCAGAGTCATAACACTGGAACCCTGACCCTTTTCTGGTCAACGTGACCACAATTTAATTTGCACCGTCTTTAAAAAAAACTCGGGGTCAAAATTAACCCGGATCAGGATCCCGTGGGGTCTGATCCGGTATCTGTTTCAAACTAACACTGAAATGGGTCAAACTTACGCAGAATCCGACTTAAATTCCGAATATATTACCACTTACCGGGTCAGCCTGACCCCAAAATGGGTCAAGCCCCCTGGCACCCGGAATCCAGGTTCACTCTGACCCGAGCGTTTATAGAGTGTGGTTCAAAATGGAACAAACTTGAATCAACAATTGTCCTCCCTGATTTAAAAAAATATATATCGGTCAGTCTTGTGTCCAGTTGACCCTAATTAGGTCAGGGATACCTTGACATCACAAACCTGGGTCAACGTTGACCCGAAAGGGTTTAAATTGCATGAATAGTTGACCTTGTAACCGTTCCACCATGTGGTCATTGACCGTGTTACTCAGTTTGTTCTCCTGTGCACTAGAACCTGATAAGGACCTCTCAAATTAACGCCAATTAGCTTCCAAGATTCAACCCCTCGTTAATGACGGACATTTCCTTTATACTTTACTCGTTGTGGTTAGACACTCCTCAAGACAACGAGAGGTCGTGTGATTACTTAATTGTCCAGAATGATAAATAAGTAGTACCGCATACAGCAAGGACTCGCAAACCTGTAATTTTTTCTTTTTTCGGGGGTTTGAAAGCAAACCGACTCTAAAATTAATATTGGTACTTGATGTAATAATGGTGGAACTGAAGATGCTTTCCTGTTGCTGGTGGTTACAGGACTTGGTCATCTTTTTTTTTCCTTCTTCTTCTTCTTTTTTCTTTTTGTGTTGGCTTCCAGTGCAGCGTTTGGGGGCTGTCCGTACATTGTCATAACGGCGTATAAGTGGTTGCACGAATGGCTCCACTTCAGCTAAAACAAACTTCAAGAAATACTCACGGGCATTTATAGATGAAAGCAAGATCCAGAGATATCTCTTTTTGGAGTGCGTGGGACAGTTTATCATAATTTTTCTCCGTTGTGTGAGCTGATGACAGCAATATTATGGCAAACGAAGCATTTTTTTTGTATGGAT